>JAPPVO010000017.1:94237882-94278459 GCA_030407325.1 Camellia japonica | reverse complement strand
TTGTGAAATTTATATTTTGGTACTTTACCCAAATGAAGTAATTATTTTGTTCCTTTAATGATGGTTGCTGTTCTTTAAGCAATGGATGATAATATTTTTATTTTCGCCAATGAAGATTTTGTTTCCATTAGAACGATAATGTTGTTTCTGCAATGGATGATAATATTTCTATTACATTATCAGCTTCAAGTTTTTTCAATATATAATGTAACAGGTATTTATTGGATCAAAAAAATGCTACACAAAAAGTGATATACATTATTATAGTATTCATAAATAGCAATGATATGGTATATAATAACATTGTTAGATTATTGAAAAAGAGATTTTATAATAGCCATAAATTGCTATGGTTCTATTTTTAATCAACTTTTAACCATTTCATAACATTCTAAGAATGCTACAATATATTTTTCATAGCATTCATCTATAGCATTCTATGAAAGTTTATAAAAAATGATAGACTTTTAATAACATGGGCTAACATAACCATATATATATATGTCATATTTTTTGCAGCTTAATCAGCATATAACACAACTATCTGACATAAACAAAAATAATTTCCAATTATTCATGAGCTCGTCCAACATTTCAACTAATTAACAGCTGTAGACACCCCATTTTTGACCGTCCTCAAGACTTGGACGTCATCGTTTGAACACTCGATGATCATCCATGTTCATGTTCGTCTTGAGTTCTCGGAGGTTTCGGCCGCGCGCCTTGCCTCAAGACCTCTCGACTTGTTTGTTTTTGTGTTTGGTTTTGCACCAAACACTTGTTGTTTTGCTTCTGAGGGTGGAAAATAGCTTGTTGGCCATCCCCACACCTCATCGGCCATGGCTTGAGGCCACCGGCCCTGTTTTCTTGCTACCGGCCAAAGGTGTTGGCCGATCGGCATTGTGTTTGGTCGGCCGGCCACTGATTTTGGTCAATCGGCCACTTTTTCTGGTCGAGACCTTTTCTTGGGGAGGTTTGAACCTTTTGAACCTTGGTTTTAGCTTCTTGAGGAAGCTTGAACCTTTTGAACCCTTAGTTTTAGCTTCTTGAGGATGCTTGAACCTTTTGAACCTTGGTTTTAGCTTCTGAGGAAGCTTGAACCTTTTGAACCTTTGTTTTAGCTTCTCCAAGAAGCTTGAACCCTTTGCCTAGCTTCTCCAAGAAGCTTGGCCCCTTTGCTCTAAGCTTCTAAGAGAAGCTTGACCCTTTCTTAGCTTCTTGAGGAAGCTTGACCCCTTTGCTCTAGCTTCCTCAAGAAGCTTGGCCCTTTTGCTCCAAGCTTCTAAGAGAAGCTTGGCCCCTTTGCTCAAGCTTCTAAGAGAAGCTTGCACCTTTGTTCCTCTATAAAAGAAGAGCTCCTCTTCCATTGCAAGGGTTCCAAGAAATTTGTCTAAGGCAAAAACCATACACTTCCCTCCATATCTCTACATTCCAAGCTCCAAACTCCATTGTTCTTGCTCCTTTGCACACCAACTCTTGGCCTAACACCTCCATCATCAACCTAAGGATCTTGGAGGCCATTTTCAGAGGCTAAGGGACTGCTTTTTTGGACCAAGAAGCTGCTGTCCCCTTTTGGCTACAAGGGTAACACACTTTACCCTCTTTTGGTCTTTATTTTGCTTCATCTTTTGGCCATACTTAGAAGCATTTTCGAGCTTTGTCATAAACTAAAAAAAGTCTTATTTTGAGCTCCTTGTTAATTTTGTTTAAGATCACTTTTGTGTTTGGGGTTGTCTACCCCCTCTAAGGCCTTGTTTGGCCTCATTTTTGTGCCTTTTTTGTGAGCTTCGGGACCACCTTGTATTGGCCCTCTCACCACTAAAATCCAGAGGGATTTTAGTGGTGGAGATAGTGTTTTGAGGTCCTAAGAAGGAGAGGGGTGACCCTCTCCCTTGTTGCCTTGTTTACTAGCATTGTTGGCTTTACAAAGGAGCCCATATTTGCACACTTCTTGAGCATGTTTCAGGCCTTTTTTGGTGAGTTTTAAGGTCTGCATAGGCTCTATCCAGAGCCCATTTTGCCATATAAAGTGTCTATTATGCATGTGTAGAGTAATCCTCCTCAAGGCCTTTCAAAGGGGCCTTTACTTGTATGCTTCCTTGACTCATTTCAGGCCATTTTCAGTGAGTTTTAGGGCTGTCATAACCTCTTTCCAGAGGTGGTTTTTCCATTTTGTATGTCTATCATGTATGTGTAGAACAACCCCTTGCATGGCCTTCCAAAGGAGCACTTTATTCTAACAAGTATTGACTGAGTTTCAGTGGTTATTTGGGCATATTTTGGCATGGCATACTTCTATTTTTGGCTGGTTTGGTGACCTCTCCTATGCTTCATATAGTTGTAGTGCAAATTATGGTTCACTAGCTTACTTTGCATGTTTTGTTGACTCTTGATTCTAGCACTTTTTGGCCATGCCTTAAACTGATTTTGTGCATATTTTGGACTGCCTTAGCCCTGTTTTTGGGTCTAATGGTCGAATGATGCTTGTTTTGCATGCTTGTACTTCAACATCCATGCTTAGCTTTGAGTTTTGAGGTCCATCGCATGCATATACTGAGGTGTTTTCATGTTTTGGGGCCATTATACATCATATTTCAGAGCTTATACTTGTGTCATACTCCCATGTTTTCCATGCTTTAAGTGCTATTGAGAGTTGTGCTTCTATGCCATGTTACAATGTGTTGTGCATGTTATGTTGTTAGCATTATGTATGTCATGTCACTCCTTGCATTGTATATGCTAGGTGGTTAGTTGCATTGAGCATGCCATAGTTCATATAGCATTGTGTGTGCCATATAGTCTATAGCATTGGGCATGCTAGGTTGCATGTTTGCATATTTAGGTTATATGCCTATTGCATATTGCTTGCTAGCATACTCATTTTGCATTTGTTTGTTTGCATGTTTAGGTTGCATAACATTGCATGCATCTCTTACCTCTTGAATTGATTATGATAGAGGTTGGAGGCCTTTATGTGTTTATGTGCATTTCATTCCACATTGAAATTGCACACTAGACTCTTGGGCCATCATGCATTAAAATATGTGATTGATGGCCCGAGGGTCGAGTACCAAACTCCCTTGAGTCCATAACATGATGGGGAGGTTGGTGGTGCAAACATTTGCTTGAAAATGCATTGCCATGCCTTGTCTGTCCTCTGCTGCTGTCAAACAGGATTCTGCAGGAATAAATGGTCGGTCGACCATCTCTATTGCCGACCGGCTATCCATATTTGGCCGAGAGCCTCACACATGGTCGATGACCAGTTTCCCATGGCCGGTGGCCTTGCCTCTTAGCCGGTGATCTCCCACAGTACTCAGGGAGCATTTCAGAAGCATCATTGAGACTTGCACAATTTTCAAAAGAGCAGAGCAGTGCAAACAGAGGCAACTGTGGCATGGCGATGGATTTCCGGGCGAAGCCGAACATGCATGCATTCATCCCTCTTCCCGAGGCCTTTTTACTGTTTTCAGTAGCTTAATTGATTTGTTAATTAGTTAAGTGTTTTGTAATTATTTAATTAGCTTGTTAGTTGATTAATTTGTATTATTCTTTTGGTCCCTCCGAGAGAGGGCGAATTATGTAATAAGCGTGCGTGTGTGTGATGCATGTCTTCCAACCCCCACTTCTTTCTCCCTTTTATTTAACCGCTTATGATGGTTAGTATTAGGGCATATTTCAATTAGCATCCTTATGCTATGCATGTGTGCATTCATTCATCCGTCTTGCATGCACCGGGCTCGGCGCATCATACTACCTGCATTGTATTTCAATTCCAAGTTGAATACGTGTTAGCTGTAGCATTATCATATGCCATCTTAGAATAGCCGAGCCTATATTAGCTGCATTCTTGCATGTGTTGCATTAGCCATCTTAACATGAACCAGGATAATGCATATGATTACTGTAGACGTCCCCGAACGCCCCGGGAGGATGAATCCCGTTTTGTTCGTTTGGGCTCACTACAGTTCAGGACTCAAATTGTCACGGTTCTTAATCTGAACCAAAGAGTCCAAATCCGGCAAATCGTTTTGAGAAAACAGATTTTTGAAAGAAGTGCCAAACATGGACTGCTTTGCCAGATACAGAGTCGCCACCTAAATATTTTTTAATGGGGGAATTTAGGAAACCCTGACTCGTTGCCAAAGGCCACGTGTCCGTCATCACCAAAGTTGCCTCGGCTCGGGAACTTGGGTACGATTGGGGAAGGTCAGCTATGAGCACCCCCTCTCACCCGATCCGAAGATCGGCCTCTACTAACCATGATATCCGATTTTGAAAACATTATGTGTTCTTATTCCAGTTAATTAGCTAGAATTACTATGTGATGCGCACAACACAAAAGTATAGACTAGATCGCCTAATTTGGAACGAAGCATTGCTTATCCGTTTGTTTGGAAAACGCTTTGAGATTTGCTACTCGCAAGTAGGCTAAAACACGGATTTCAACGAGTTGTTCCAACTCAAACAATCCAACCTTCATCCACAGGCATTCAAGCAGTTATATCACATAAGCAACTAGCCACATGGTAAGCATGCTGTCATGTTAGCATTCACACTCATGCGAGATGCTAAAGCATAAAACTTACATCGTACTCCGAGCCAAAACAAAGGACATATTAGCAATCATGCATGATCCAAGTCCATGTTAAATGGCTAATGCAACACATACAGAATGCCACTAGAATAGGCTCGGCTAATCCTAAGATGGTATGTGGAATGTGACAAGTAACACGTATTCAAGTTAGATTTGAAATACTATGCAGTTAGTATGATGCGCCGAGCTCGGTGCATGCAATACAGATGAATGAATGCACGCATGCATAGCATAAGGTATGCTAATTGAAATATGCCCTAAATCTAACCATTATAAGCGGTTAAATAAAAGGGAGAAAGAAAATGGGATTGGAAGACATGCACACACGCACGCACACTTATTACAATTGTGCCCTCGCTCGGAGGGTCCGAAAGAATAATACAGACCACCTAATTAACTAACTCACAAGCTAATTAATTATTACAGAACCAAATGAATAACTAGCTACAACTAATTTTTACACAACTTAATTAATTAACAAATTAATTAACTGATTAATGAATGAAAACAAGCAAGTAGGGAAAGCAGTAAACGGTGCTATTCCAGCTCTGTTTGAAGAAGGGAGGCATGCATGCTCACTTCGGTTCTTCGCCTTGAAACGCCTTCCGGTTGCTCTTTAAAGGCTCTGTTTGTAGGGTGTCTTCCAGTGTTTGTTGCTGAAACTTACCAAAACACTGCAGGGGAAGTCACCAGTGGCCTGCCGGCCATGGAAGGAAATCTGCCGGCTAGAGATGGCCCATTGCCGGCCAAGGGTGGCACACTGCCGGCCATCAATGGCAGGCTGCCGGCCACTGGTGTGCTGTGACACCAAACTGCAACGAAGCACAAAATAGAGAAAATGTAGGGTTTCCCAAGGACATGTACGCACCATGGCACTCCAAATCACCTCAAAACATCAAGGGAGAGGCCAAGTCGGATCCACGACCATCAATCACGCATCCCGATGCATGATGGCCAAAGATCCAACTTGTGCAAATCAATATGAAAATGAATGCACAAATAAAGCAAGTAAAGCCTAGAACTCTATCATGAATCATCAAGAGCTTCGGCGACCGAGAATTGAGACGCGTTCCATCACTTGAAGTATGAAACGCCCCTCGTTCCTCGTGCTCGGATTAATACTTAATCCAAGCAATGCAACACATGAGCATGGCAAACATGCGATACGACTTAAGTGTGCAAACATGCGACTAACTCAAGCATGCAACAAGTATATAAGCATGATGTGAGGTGACAACCTTAGACAATCATGACAAAATGCAACATGAACGTGTGAACATGCAAGGCATGTGGAGTTAAACAAGTATGCAACAACATACGAAATAAAACAAGCATGCGACAACATGGTAAGATGGGCTTACACCAAAGATGGACAGCTCTCAACTAGGTCCAAATTAGTAGCCAAAAGTGATGGAATTAAGCCACACAACATACTCAAGCATGCAAAATGCGAAAGGTTCAACAAGGGGGCCTAAAAGGGGCAACTCTCAAAAGTGCCTAAGAAGTGACAAATGTGCAAGTGTAACAACACTATATGCACTGAAATGAGATGATAAATGATGCCAAATCATTTAAATAGCTCAAGGATAGCATGCGTGAATCACCGAAACACGAAGCTTGCAAGGCCAATTACACTACAGCTATACGAAGCATGAAGGATATGGCAAGGGCAACCCAAAACAGTCCTAGTACGTACTGATATGAGACTAAAACATGCATGGAAGTAAGCCAAAGCAAGCTAGCATACAATGCTAAAACATAGAACATGCAAGGCTACAAAAGAGGCAATGCACTGCACCTATGAGAACCAATCATGGCATGACTTGGACAACCAAAAACAGAGTTACATCATGGTATATTAGGATCCAAAATGCACTGAAATGATGAGCCAAAGGCTTAGGCCAAATGGCATGCACAAAAATCCATTTTTGAAGCATAAAGCACAAGCTCTATAAAGCATTCAAGGCATGTCAAATGCAAGTGTATGACAACATTTCATGGGCTGAAATAGCATGTGGAATGAGGGCAAGGCATGCAAACATCACATGTATGACATGATAGAGGCCTCAAAACCCAAGACTAGCCTAAGCATTTACACTATGGCTATACAAAGCATGAGTGATATGGTCATGGCAGCCCAAAACAGTCCTAGAACACTTCAAAATAAGCATAAAATCAAGTTTGAGCAAAGCCAAAGTATGCTAGTATGATGAGTCAAAACATCATGCACAAAAGGCTAGTAAACAAGATTTGTTCTACACCTATATGGAGCATGCAAAGTATGATCAAACCAACTATGGATAGGGTCATGACATGCCAAATGATGACCAAATACATGCTGAAATGTAAACCAAACAAGCTAAAATGACATGGCAAGGCATGGAGCATGTGAAGCTAGTTTAGGGGATTTGCACTACAAGTGCATCATGCAAGCATGGAGTAACAAAACCAACCCAAAATAGGTTCATGGCATGGTAAAACATCACCAAAAATCCACTGAAATGGGCTCAACAAAGACCATGCACACATGCTACTTTGATGAGCTATGAATGGAGTTACACTATACATGCAAGATGCAAGCAAGACATGACCAAACCAGCCTTGGACAGGGCCAAGGTAGGTCCTAGAAGTCACAAAAAAGGGCCTGGACCAAGCCTCAAAAATGCGTAGAGGGATGGTCCTTTGAAAGGCCAAAAATGCAAGTAAAGAGGAATACAAAGAGAGGGGACTACCCCCTCTGATTTAGGACCTCAAAACCACACCTCTACCACTAAAATCCCATTGGATTTCAGTGGTGGAAAGGCCAAATCAAGGCTAGCTCGGAGGCCTCCAAATATGGCTTAAAACAAAGCCAAACAAAGCATGCAAGGGGGCTACACACCCCAAACAGCAAAATGACCTTAACCAAACTTAAAAAGCACTTAAAAGAAAGACTTTTTTCAGTTATAAGCAAAGCCTAAAACAATATGCAAAGAGGGCTAAAGCATTGTGCAAGAAAGTGCAAAAATGGGGGAAATGCTCACCCTTGAAGACCCTCTTTGAAACCAGCAATTTCAGGGGGTGGAAGCTTGCTTTCAAACCTCAAGAAGACCTCCCAAGAAGCTTGATTCAATGGTGGTGGTGTATCTCTATGTGTTGTAGTGTAAAAGTGCAAGGAAATCCAATTTCAAGGCACAAAACATAAGCAATATAAAGAGAAAGAGAGGTTTTCTCCTTCAAAGCTCCAGAACCTGGTCTAAGGAAGAGGTCTCTTCCTTATATAGAGAAATGAAAAGCCAAAGCTTCTTCAAGAAGCTTTGCAAGGCCTTCATCCCTCCATACACGTGTATGGAGGGGAGCAAACAAAAATCCAGCTGGCTCAAAAGATCTGGAGGAAAACCAGCTGAGATAGGGGGGTGTCGGCCATCAGTAATGGCCGACAGTGCCACACTGATGGCTGGCAGGGCTTCATCAGTGGCCGGCAGGAACAAATCCATGGCCGGCAGTGCACTAGGAGGGCCACTCTGAAAGGACCTAGTCAAGGTCCAAAAATGAGGCAGAAAGGATACAAGGTCTGGGAAACTCGAACCGGTGACGTTCCGCCGCGACAGTCGAGTGATGGGCGAGCAATCGAACCAGTTGTTGGGTGTACCTACAAGCACAACCAAGTCTAGAGGACGGTCAAAAATGGGGTGTCTATAGTTGCCCCTCTTTGACAGAACTCAACAGTCACAAAGTGACGGGAGTGAATGTCAAAGCCCAGAGACGACCCATTTTTGACAAGGCCGAAGACTCAGACAAACAAGCAAGATAATTAAGAGATGTGCCCGCAGGCAGGGGCAAGATGCAAACGATATGCACAATGCCGAACATAACTAATTATCACGCCAAGAATGTTGTAATGAAGCAAATCATGCAACAGTCTTAAGCAGGTGAACAACAATCCTACATATTCCGATAGGAAGGATGTAAGAAAATTATGCAATTCTTACCACGTTTCACGCGGAGTGCATACAATACCTATGCGGCTCGTCTGGTTGCACCAGCTTCAAATGAACCGTACATACAATATCGTGCCTGAAAAAGAAATGAACTTAACAGGTACAATATCGTTAGGAATATGCATAACAATGCATTTGAAAAATGTGTGACAACGTATGCGAAGTGTGCATTAACACATGTAAGTAAAGCATACGTGACAACGCATGCAATGTGTGAAACAGGAATTGGAACACATGTAAGTAAAGCATATGCGACAACATATGCAATGTGTATAGAAACTTGAAATTGAACACATGTAAGTAAAGCATAACGCGACAATGCGTGCAATGTGTATAGAAACTTGAAATTGAACACATGTAAGTAAAGCACAACGCGACAACGCATGCAATGTGCATAGAAACTTGAAATTGAACACATGTAAGTAAAGCACAACGCGACAACGCATGCAATGTGTATAGAAACTTGAAATTGAACACATGTAAGTAAAGCACAACGCGACAACGCGTGCAATGTGTATAGAAACTTGAAATTGAACACATGTAAGTAAAGCACAACGCAACAACGTGCAATGTGTATAGAAACTTGAAATTGAACACATGTAAGTAAAGCAGAACGCGACAACGCATGCAATGTGTATGGGAACTTGAAATTGAACACATGTAAGTAAAGCACAACGTGACAACGCATGCAATGTGTATGGGAACTTGAAATTGAACACATGTAAGTAAAGCACAACGCGACAACGCATGCAATGTGTAAAATAAAAATTTGAACACATGTAAGTAAAGCATACGCGACAACGCATGCAATGTGTGAAATAGGGATTGAACACATGTAAGTAAAGCATAACGCGACAACGCATGCAATGTGTAAAATAAAAATTTGAACACATGTAAGTAAAGCGTGCGTGACAACGCATGCAATGTGTAAAGCAGGAAACTATGACAATTCATGATAAGGAAGTGCGCAACGATGTGTGATAAGGAAATGCATGACAATGCATGATAGAGAAAATGCATGACAATGCATAATAAGGATAAGGAAAACAACGCGTGTGAACTAGACAGGTGTCCATTGTAACAGACGAATGCTAATTGACACTAACAGAAGAGAAAGATGCTTAATAAAGACATCTTAAAAGGAGACCTCCGGTTTACCTCCCGGAGGGTTTAGGATGCGTCAAAAGGATACACCTCGTATGCATTGATGGGTGTAAACCATCGTATATTGAGGACGTGATTCCCGAGCTCCCACGGAGACATTTCGAATTAAGTTTTGAGCATTCCACAGGATTGCTGGGACCCGGGAACAGATTCCACGATCAAATAGGCCAGGAAAGCTGGAGAAGGCTTGCTGTTCACCAGGGACAACCGCCGGCCACTGCCGGCCATCGATGACATGCTGCCGGCCACCGATGTGCCCCTGCCAGCCATCGATGTGCCCCTGCCGGCCATCGGTGGCAGATTCGGGCAAAAGAGGCTTTCAAGTCGTGGGCCTTTAAATTGGCTCAAAACTAACCCATTTCCTCACAAACCCTTCCATAGAAATCACTTTTCTTCCTTTCTAGGTGTGCCTTCTCTCTAGATTCGCGCATTCTACGCGTTTCCCAACACCCTATTCAACCTTACATCGCGAAGGACTCTTGGTTTTCTTTGATTTGAACCGATCAGAAATTGCATCCGAGGCTTCTTTCACCATTTCCCGAATTCAAGGATCATTTCCCCCGATCTTCTCTCGAGGTTAGTTCACTTTCCCGGGTTTTTCAACTTTTCTTGAATTTTCTCTCTCTTAGGGTTTGAGTTTATTCTAAATTTCATCATTTTACTCATTTTTGCCCATCTTCGCATCCTTCCTTTGCATTCGTCTCAGATGGCAGACGATGTGTCTCATGATGAGGGTTTCCCGGCACTCCTTCCAGTAGAGTTAGCGGCAGAGTTTGCGGCCGAGCCAGAGGTTGAGCCTCAGCCATTACCATTGGATGTACGTCCCTTCGACCTTGCGGTGTACCATTCGGAGACTCACATCATTCCAGTGGCGGGAGGCATCCATTCCTTTACCAATTTTGATGAGGATGTACCAGACGACCTCTTATTGAGGGAGCCGATGTCTCACTTGTCGGCCATTGCCGTAGAGGTACAACCCTTGTCTTTTGTGTAGTATTACTTTCGAATACCTGCATTTCTTGCGCTGTTTCGATCTGATTGCATCGCGTGCTCTGATCTGACCGCATTTCATACATTGCTGATCTGCCCTTGAATGTACCTTACACATTACTACCCTGTATACACTGCACATAACCGCATCTCATGCGTCACTATTTTGAATTTGAATGCATCTTTAACACATCATTGCCCTGGATGCGACTGTATCTTCAATGCATCACTAATCTAAGCTGAAACTGTATTTTCAACATACTGTTGATTTGATTCGAACTGTGCTGGTTTGGTTTGAACTGTATCTTCAATATTCCCCTGATTTGATTTGAAACTGCGTTTTCAATAGGAGGGATCTCGCTTCTTTCGAGGCTACGGCGCTACGACCGCTCGCGACTGGTACGATGTGCTCCCCACGGGGGTCCGCCGGATTGTCAACGAGACCGGCTTCGGTATATTTTGCTGCCGGCTGACGCGAGTTACAGCGAGTCACCCTCTCCTGGGGGCTCTTGTGGAGAAGTGGTGGGACACCACCAATTCCTTTCACTTTTCCACAGCAGGGGAGATGACCATGACCCCTTTTGATTTTGCCATGATCACCGGTCTGGGAGTGGGAGGTGATCCGATTCCCCTAGACCCTGACATGGGGGAGTGGGTGGCTGCATGGGATGTGTTGCTCAGAGCACGTCCACCCCTTGCTCGAGCGGGTATGGTTAGATACTCTTGGTTCGAGGAGTAGTTCCACGGGGAGGATCCTCAGACCGGTGAGGGAGTGGAGTAGTATGCTAGGGGCTTCCTCCTGTTCCTTTTTTGTACCACCTTGTTTTCGAACAGGTGGAATACCGTGGGTTTGTACTTCTTGAGCGCCCTGGTGGTGCTTCCACGGGTCCGCTCCTACAATTAGGGCGCAGCCGGCCTCACCACTCTTATGGATACATGAGCTCCACTTCTCGGATGTGCGGGAGAGTGATTGGAGGCTACTGGCAAGCTTGGGAGGTACGCAACCTAGTTTTCCTTTTCATTACTCTGCTTAGCATTTGTAGGTTTGCTTTGTTCAACATTTGTGCTCTCCGTACTCACTGTCATCCTGTATGCTTTCTGCTTCGCATTTTCTGTGCACCATACATGCTGCACACTGCACACCATACACTGCACACACAGGATCTGCACACTGCTCATGGTACACTATATGCACAGGATCTAATGTCCGCCTTTCTAGGCCTGCATCTGTTATGTACTGTACTGCATTCTGCATTCTGCTTTCTGGATTCTTGTTCATGCGCTGTACTGATCACCTCTGTTCAACAGCTTTGGGTATATGCATACTTCCCGGCGCTTGCTCCAGATCCGGTGGAGGAGACTACAGTGACGGTCCCATTTTCTGATGTATATGACGGTCCGCTCCGTCGTAGGACCCGGGAGGGCTTCATGTTTTTCCGACAGTATTTTGACACAGTCGCGGTGCGTGAGGTAAGTCTGCAATAAGGTTATTTTGAGTAAACCGATGCACCTGCCTTAGTTATTTGACAACTAATCATCTCGTTGGTTCTCTTTCTCAGGTTTCATGGTGACCATGGGAGGTGATTTCATCAGGACTCCGAGATCAGTATCGCACTGCCCAGATCATGTCTCAGTACCGTATCCTCTTCGAGGGGCTGATTTGTCGGGCCTGGTTTTATGAGTGAGCGCTTTGTGCACCAGACTTTGGGGTTGCCTGCCCCATTTGTACCGATGGCGCCTTCACCATCGATGAGGGAGACACACATGTTATCCGCCGACCAGGTGATCCAGTTCATGGTAGGGCTGGAGACAGATTACTTCCGTGCTGAGGGTGACTACGCGACCTTCATTCAGACACATTTGATGCCGCCTTTGACTTGTGTCTGAGGAGGAGAGGAGCGAGGGCTCCAGCTATGAGGGTAGAGGCAGAGCAGTCAGGTCTCGTAGGAGGCGAGGTCCTGAGGAGAGACAGGGGTCTGGATGGCCAGTATTGCCTGCTACTATGACACTTCGAGGGCGAGCTGGAGAGATTTATCAGGTTCCCTTTGCCCCTCCTCCAGCCGATCACGAGCTTGTGGGAGGTTACGGTTTGACTCCGGTATGTGCTACACTATCATCCCTTGTACTGTCATTTGATTTCCCTTGACATTATACAGAGTACTAATGATTTCAACCATTTTTGTAGGCTCCCATTGAGTACACTCGTCAGTCTCTGGCGATGACGGCTTCAGTGATTGGGATGCTGCAGACAAGCATGGACCTACTCAGTATTTACAGTATTCTGGTAAGTTCATTCAAACTGCTTTGATTTGAAGTCTTTTCTTAACACACCATCATTTGTACAGCCTACACACTGCATTTATCTGATACATTGTTCCCATACCCCATTCACGGCATGCATTCACTGCAAATCATTCACTATTCACAGTACAACACTTTGCTACATCTGATATACCTTGGTTACTAATGCATTTTGGGTGGCTTGTCCCTCTTTCAGATTCCTTTCTTGCCGCCAAGCCCATCGGGTGTTCCAGCAGGAGCAGGGACGGGCCCTTCAGTACCTCCTCGAGCAGCAGAGGGAACAGGACGAGGGACTAGTTCACAGGGACCTGTCTCTGATGATGATGAGTCTGACGAGGAGGCGATGAGTCCGCAGTCAGAGTCAGAGTCAGAGTCAGATGCTGATGGTGGAGATCCTGGACCTTCGTCCAGGAAGAGGACCAGGACGGATTCCCGCACTTGAGACCACCGACACTGATCCAGACATTTTGCTACTCCAGATGCTGATCCTGTTTTTTTTGTTTTATTTTCCTTTTTACTAGTAGTTTTTGCACATTGTACCGCGTTAGGCGGGTTTGTTTCAAAACCAAACTCTTTTGTAAAAAGAAACTATGATGGAATGAAAACAGCTTTTTTGTTGGAAAAGTGTTTCGTTTGTACATTCTATGGATCGCATCACATCGCATTACTTTACTCAACAATGTAGATGAAATCGAAATCTTGTTTTGAAAACCAAACACTCAAATTGCACTAATCAGGTAGTGGACCGACTAATAACAAAACAACTCGATAAGCAGATTGCAACAACTCGATGAATGACAGGAAGATAATTACAACATGACACAGCAAAGGAGAATAATACATCTTAAACAAGAGACGACGACAAAATCCAACAGGACAAAACAAGACCTTGAAAGACACAAAGAACAGGACTCCACTGCAACGGACAACTGGGTCTTCAGTGAGGGAGCTAGTAAGCAAGAGGGGAGTACTGCCGGCCACAAGTGGAGGCCTGCCGGCCATCAGTGTGCCACTGCCGGCCACTGATGAGCCACTGCCGGCCATCGATGGCAGATTCTCCAAAATGATGACATATGTCCTCCACTCACTACCTTATCTTCTATATGAGTTCCAGCTTCGGGATTCTCTTCATTTCAGCTCAAATTTGCACCAAATGGAAGTGTTCCTTGCTCAAAACCTCACAAATTGGATCGCTTCTCTAGATGGCTCGGAAAAGTTGAACTTCCGGGGCTTCGGCTTGAATGCACTATTCACGCTGGGCCGTACTCCGCTGCATCTTCCTTTCCTCCATGCCGCGGCAAGGTTTTGGAATCCGATAACACACGTCTTTAGCTTCAGCGGGCAAGAGATGTGTCCCACCTTTGAGGATTTCCAAGCTTTGATGGAGTCCAAACGAGGAAATCTTGCCTCAACTCCGATTCGGCCACGTCCAAGCCCTAGGACAAATGTGCGGCCTCACTTTACATGATGCTCGATTATTGATTCATGACGGGGAGCTGGACATCCCAAGCTTGGTTTGCCGATTTTCTGATGCCGGCAATCGCGGCGACTATTATTGGTAGGGCTATCGGCGACATGCGCTTTGCCTATGCTTGCTATCTCATTTCTTACTTGCCCCGGGCTCTGGTGGATTCAGTGTCCGATTGATCGAGGTCGCCCAAGGCTTGAAGGAGGGCGAGAGCTATATTGCCATGACATTGGCTGAGACATTGATGGGCTTAGACGCTTTTCATCGCCGGGAGACGGCTAGGCTTGCATGGAGCCCGCTACTATTGCAGGTAATGCTTCCTACCCCAATCTCACATGTGTATTGCTCACATCACTCGGCCCTCAGGCTCGATTTTTCTCACAAAACCCTTTTCCTTACTTTTCTCTTATCGTACATCTCTCTATTCTTTATTCTCTCATTTTTCAATCCCTTCCCAGGTATGGGTGATGGACAAGTTACAGATTGTGGAGTCTTGCCCCGCATACTCAGCTCGTGGCTATTTCTTCAGGCAACGATGCCCGTGATGAGGGTTGGTGGTTCGACTGGATGTGCAGCTTGTCCGCAGACCGCATTGCTTGGCGGTGCCCTTGGCTCAATCTACCAGCAATGAGTTACAACATGACCCGTCAACCCGGGATTCAATTGATTGGCATGACACACTGTGTTTTCTATTTTCCGTTCCGGTTCCAGCGCCAGTTCGGACATGATCAGACTTGCCCGCCAGAGGGGATAGAGTACCCTGCTGCATTCCCGACACACAGCTTGCCCGGTATGCCACAGCATGGAGGACTAGAGAGCTCCTGGCCCCCGCTCCCACTTTCAGTTGCATTTGTCTGATGAGTGCCTGGATTGGCTCAACGAAGAGGCACAGGAAGGGCCCACTTTGGCATCAGAGGCTTCGACCAGCTCTGGGAGGGGGCACAGGAACACCTGACTTATCTATGCCCCGGGTTTATTGCTTTATTAGCACTTTCAAGTTTTCCTTATGAATGTAATAAAAAGCAACTTCAATTTGTATGCAAGAGCAGGAGAACTCTGTATTGAAATCAATGAAATTGAAGGTTGTGGTACTGAAAATTTCCCGCTTTGGTCCAAAAATGGTCTTAGTTGTAAAAAGATTAATTTGAACAAAATCAACTTTTATCAAAACTTTTCAAAACTATTTTCGATATGGATCAGAACTGGACACGCCTGAGACCTATCACTGAGATGCACAACATTGGATTCCCGCAACTGGAAAGTTGCCTCTAGTTTGAATAGCACCGCAGCACTGCACGGCAACGGAAAGTTGCCCCTAGTCTGAAAATCACCGCACCAGAGATCATAACCGAAGCTCTTGGATGTTGAATAGACAAAGATGACCGAGATGACCAAATGGACAAAGTCGATTGGGGAAAAGTTTATGGCTGAACTTCAAGATGAAGTTGCCTACGTATCCCAAAGATGGGAATCAAGCCTTACGTAGTTCAGGCTGGGGTTCACTCAAGTATTTTCACTCTCCTTTTACGCTCTGACTTTTGCCAAGGCCGCCCTTTGCGGGTTTTCAACCTTGTGAGCTCAGTTTTTATAATTTCAAATTTTCGTGCTCTAACTTTTGCCTAGGTCGCCCTTTCGGGTTTTCGGCCTAGCGAGCCCCTCAGGGATAATATTTCTTCAACTTGTCCATGTTGATCGGCTGTGAGAACTCTAGGCCATCTAGGTCCATCAGAACGACAGCTCCACCCGACCAAATAGACTTAATGATGTAGGGACTGGTCCAATTGGGTCTGAACTTGCCCCTTGGGTCGTGGATAGGAGCTCGGTTGTCCTTAAGTACCAAATCTCCTTCCTTTAAATTCCTGGACTTAACCTTCTTGTTGAAAGCCCGGGCAATTCTGCGCTGATAACCTTGAACATGGTACAGTGCTTTCAGTCTGCGCTCGTCAAAGAGCATGAGTTCTTCAAATCTACTCTGCTGCCAATCTGCTTCGGCTATCTGGCACTCAGCCAACACTCGCAAAGACGGAACCTCAATTTCGATAGGTAGAACGGCCTCCATCCCATAAACCAATGAATACGGAGTCGCCCCAGTAGAAGTTCTAATTGAAGTCCGGTAGCCCCACAGAGCAAACGGCAGTTTATCTGGCCAGTCCCGATAGGTTTCCACCATCTTCTGCAGTATGTGTTTGATGTTCTTGTTAGCGGCTTCAACCGCTCCATTGGTTTGCGGCCGGTATGTGGATGACTTATGAAAAGCCACATTGTATTTCTCCAACAAGTCAATCACTTCTTTCTTGAAGTGGGAACCATTATCCGAAATGATCTCATTTGGGACCCCATAACGACATATGATGTTGTTTCTGATAAACTTCGCGACACGTGAAGCCTTCAACACAGCATAAGATTGGGCCTCGACCCACTTTGTAAAATAATCTATCGCGACCAAGATGAACTCATGCCCATTCGACCCCTTCGGAGTAACAGCCCCGATCACATCGATTCCCCAAACTGAAAATGGCCATGGCGAAGTCATGTTGTACAGCTTCGACGGCGGGATATTCATGCAGTTTGCATGGATCTGACATTTATGGCATCGTCGAACAAAGCCAATACAATCCTCCTCCATGGTGGACCAATAGTAACCCTGTTTGAGGATCTTTCGAGCCAACATTACTCCATTCACATGCGCACCACATTCCCCTCCATGGATGGCCTCCATCAGGCGTTTTGACTCTTCAGCTTCTACACATAGCTTATACATTCCCAGATGACCTCTCTTATACAGTTTACCTCCGCAGATGATGAACTGAACAGCCATCCTTCTGATTGCCCTTTTATCTTTGGCATTTGCCCCTGGTGGATACGTCTCTTTCTTCAAGAAGTTCCAAATATCGTAATGCCAAGGGTTTTCATCTTGAGCCTCATCTATAGCAGCAATCGATTCATACGCTGGCACAAACTTTTGGTCAGTGATGACTGGACGCATCCGGACTCCAAACGGAATGTCTATCATGGAAGATAGAGTTGCTAGTGAATCTGCGAACCTGTTGTTCTCTCTTGCTAGATGAGCAAAGTTTAGCTTCTCAAACCGAGGAATTAACAAATCCAAGGTCTGGTGGTACATTATCATCTTTTCTTCTTTGACCTTCCAATCTCCATTTGCTTGAGAAACAACAAGGTTCGAGTCCCCGATGACGTCCAACCGTTTTGCCCCTAGTTCCAGGGCTGCTTCTAGATCGGCAATGCATGCCTCATATTCTGCTTCGTTGTTCGAGACTTTGAACCGGAGTTTGAATGCTAGAGGAATACGGGAGTTGTCGGGTGCTATCAGCAACATTCCTATCCCATACCCGTACTGATTTGACGCTCCGTCAAAGTACATCGTCCAAGTTTCATCTTCGATGTGCAAAATGGCCTCATCTGGGAATAAGTACTCAATTGCTTCACCCCTTTCTAATGGATGATCGGCTAAGAATTCTGCTACTGCTCTTCCCTTGATTGACTTGCGTGTCACATATTTCAAATCGAATTCGGAGAGCAACAGCAACCAACGAGCTAGCCTACCCGTAAGTGCCGGTTCTCGAAAAGATATTTGATGGGATCCAATCGTGAAACCAACATTACGGAGTGAGCTAACAGGTAGTGCCGCAGCTTCCTGGTAGCCCATACCAAAGCTAAGCAAGCCTTCTCCAGCAGTGTGTAGCAAGTTTCATACTCCAGCATCTTCTTGCTCAGATAGTAGATGGCCCTCTCCACCTTATCCTCCGATTCTTGTGCGAGCATACATCCCATTGTAGTTTCGGTCACTGAAAGGTACAATATCAACGGTCTCCCCGGCTCTTGTGGTGACAACAGGGGTGGGTTCTGTAAATATTCTTTGATCTATTCAAAAGCAGCTTGGCATCGGCCGTCCCATTGGAATTTCTTTCCTTTCTTCAGGAGACCAAAAAGTGGTTCACAAGTCAAGGTTAATTTTGAGATAAACCGTCTTATGAATTGCACTTTACCCAGAAAGCCTCGCACCTCCTTTTCAGTCCTTGGTGGTGGCATTTCTAAGATGGCCTTGATTTTGAAGGGTCGACTTCGATGCCCCTTTGTGTAATCAGAAACCCAGCATTTTCCCTGCTGTAACACCGAACGTACACTTCTGAGGATTTACCGTAACCGGAATTCTCTGATCCTTTGAAAGAAGAACTTTTGCAAGGCGGTGTAGTGGCCCTCTCTTTCTTTGGACTTGACAATCATGTCGTCCACGTACACCTCAACCTCTTTGTGGATCATGTCATGCAATATCGTGGTCGTGGCCCGTTGATATGTAGCTCCAGCATTCTTTGACCCAAATGCCATCACTCTATAGCAGTAGGTCCCCCACGGGGTGGTGAAGGCAGGCTTTTCCCGGTCTTCAGGTGCCATCACTATCTGATTGTAGCCTGAGAAGCCATCCATAAACGAAAGCAAAGCATGCCCCGCTGTAAAATCCACCAACTCATCAATATGTGGCAAGGGAAAGTCGTCCTTCGGACTAGCTCTATTTAAATCCCTGAAATCCACGCATACTCGGATTCTGCCATCTTTCTTCGGCACTGGAACAATGTTGGCCAACCAAGTCGGGTATTCGGATACCAGCAGGAAGCCTGCATCGATTTGCTTGGTGACCTCTTCCTTAATCTTGATGGCCCAGTCAGGGCGGATCCTTCTGAGTTTCTGTGACAGGTCGGGCCTCGGGGTCAAGAGGGATCTGGTGTTGTACAATCTCAGGATTGATCCAGGCATGTCTTCGTAGGACACGCGAAAACATCTTTGAAATCTTTTAATAAAGCGACTAAGCGCTCGCGTTCCTCTGAAGACAACGTGGACCCGATCTGGACCAGCCGCGGGTCCTTCTCAGTACCAATATTCACAGTAGTGATTTCATCCATTAAGGGTTTAACAAACCTTTCCTGCTCTTGATCAATTAATCGTTGCAAAACCGGAGGAATTTCTTCCTCGTCGTTTTCGTCAAAATTTTGAAAATCCTGATTCAAGCAATAAATCAAAGGCACAGAAAAGTACTCAGAAACCACATCCACACCATTCTCATTCTGTACTTCCAAACCGTCCGATTCTTCTGTTACAACAGACTCAAAAGAGAAAGAAAAAGACGACCTGGACAGGACTGTGGCATCCGGGTTATCACCCCCAAGAATACTGGACTTAGACTCAGTCAAGCTGGAACCTGATTCCGACTCACAAGACTCGGTGGAATCAAATTCCGGCTCATTACCTGACCCAGTGCTGTTTGACAAAAATCCCTCTTCGTACTGCCAAACGAGAGAGGGTGCGACGGATGCATCCAAAATAGTTGATGGTAGGCCCGCAGCCGTTTCACTCCCAATCATGGACACCGAGAAGTTATCCCCCAAGCACTTCTGTTCGATCGGAGGATCTGAGAGTAGACATGCCAGTGCTACCCCTATTTCAAGTTCAGTGTCCTCAGACTCCATTTTCCTGTTCTGCTCAACCTCAACCGTCGGGTCTGCTTGCTCTTCGGCAACATCATCCCTAGATAATTGTAGGTCAAAGAGATCTCGAACCCGGCACGCACTTCCTCTCCGCGTTCAACCACGGCTCTGGGAAGCCACAGAATAGAAAGTCCTCCCCCTCCCGGACGAAGCGTCCATTTAGGGTACCCCGAATGGGCCGATGCATCAACTCAAAAGGTTTCCCCATTTGTTTTGCTCTGGCTCTTCCAGCCATTTCCCTTCCCTTCCTTATCCAATCCTCTTTGGTGGGCGAATAACCCAAGCCAAATGTGTGTGGGTTGTGTGGCACCTCGGCCAATGTTGCAACGCCCTTCTGGCCACTCTTTCCCAATCCCAACCCGGGGATGTGTTGGAGCTTGTTCATGAGATATACTGCTTGAGCACTGACATATATCCTTCGTTAGCCATGATGTTCTGTACAACCCGAGCCTCAGCCAGGGTAAAACCTGATATGAACACATCCTCCATGCCATGCTCAATTTCTAGAACAGGCGTAGATACGTCCGGTGGTGGATGAATCGATGAATTTCCAAAGACAATGGCTACTCCCTTCCCATGGGGGTATTTCACCATTTGATGCAAGGTGGACGACACTGCCTTTGCCTGATGCAGCCACGGCCTCCCCAAAAGCAGGTTGAAAGTTGCCGGAACTTCTAAGACATGGAAATCTATCTCATGCTGTCCTGGCCCAACTTTAGTCTGAATTTTCACCGTCTCCATGACCTCTCTACTTGTGTTGTCGTATGCCCGAATTACCTGGGCTGTTCGTAAAAAGTCCACGGTTTTCAAACCGATCGCGTACGCTATCCTTGCCGGGCAGACGTTGATGGCGGATCCGGTATCAACAAGAACCACCGGTATCCATTTATTCCTACACTCCACAGAGATGTAGAGTGGTTTGTCATGGTTTGCCCCCTCAGGTGGCAGTTCCTTGTCGGAAAAAGTCAGCGTCGGGGTAGCCCCTCCCGGAAAGACTAATCCTACCAGCTGTTCTGGCGTGGTTTCTATCGAAAGCTTCGCCTTGTCCATGGCTGATAAGACAGCCTGTCTATGCACTCGTGATGCCATAAGCAGTCCTCAGATGGAGATGTTTGCTTGTATCTTTTTTAACTGTTTGAGCACAGCCTCCTCTTCAAGTTGTTTCTCCTTTTGCTTCTCAGCCTCCCTATCTTTCCAGAAGCCTCTGGTTGATCTAGGTGCGGGGGTTTGAAGTACCGCCCGCTCCGTGTCATATGGTCGACTTCTCCAAGGTACCAGGTGTCATCGGGTTGGTTGTCCCCCAATCTTCGTCTGTATGGGCAAGACATAAATCCTCATCCTCCCACCACATTCCATCAGCAGCCGACAGACATCTGTCCGGTTCTGGTATAACTGTCCTCGTACTCGCGGTACCTTCCATCCCTATGCTCGTAGCATTCTCTGTTTCTGTGTTATAGCAGTTTCAGTCCCCACATGGGCCTTTGCCTCCTAATTCTCTCGGAATCTTCAAATCTTTCATGTTCCAACTGTATCAACACAGCCGATTTCTCAATAATTCCTGTATTCAAAATGCTTCAATCCTGAGCGAAACTCTTGACACCGGTGCTCTTCGGCGGTATATTCTGTTCTCCGACCCCTCCGGCCGTCACTGACATCCCTGCCCCCGCCGGGCCTTGTTCTGGTTGGAACTATTCCACCACATTCGGTTGATCATCCAACCACCCAGTAGCCTCTGCCGATTCTTCATAATCAAACCAATTGACTGCTGCGTCCGCTGGATCTTGGTCACTGTAAAACCGGAGATTGGCAAGGTCCTCTTCCACAGCCGTCAGATCATCCATCCTCTGTCCCAAACTATCCCTTGGATCACACACAGCTCTGCCTCTGTCGACAATTCTACATCTAGCCATTCTGGCCTATTGACGAAACGTAGTCGCTCGGACTATATATTTTCTCAACAAAACTCCCAGACTTCTCAAATTCTGGCTCAACAACCCTCTTTTCCTCTAAAATCTCCTCCCTTCTATCCTTGACTGTCACCGCCACTGGCTTAGGTTGGGTTATGGAGATATTCATCATGCACAAGTTGGTGCAATCAGGAAGGAGTACCTCCGGCTTAGGTAGGTGAGAAGGAGTGATATAGATACTAGGATCGTAAGACACGACCCCAGTTTGGATGAAGTTGATTCTTTTAGGAGGTGGAGCTTGGTTATGTGTGGGGAGAGGGTTTGTTGTAACATTGGGTTTCTCGGGAGGCAGAATCACCCCGTTATCGATGAGATCTTGAATCTCATGACGTAATCGGTAGCACAGATCGGTGTCATGACCGTGCTGTTGGTGAAATGCACAATATTTGGCTGGGTTGTGGGTAGGGGAAAGTTTTTCCGGTAATGGCCGTGGCTCTAGGGGCTTCAAGTGCCCTTTTTTGATTAAAACCCCCAGAGCTTTGGATAGGGGCATATACAGTGGAGCTAAGGTTCTTGTGTTTTTGGGTGGGTATTTGGCTGTTTGTGGATGGCTTCCGGACGCGCCGAAGAATGGCATAGCTGCCATGGTTCTTGGAGGGGGGTTGGTGGTGACCATGCTCACTTCGGAGGCTCTTGTAGTTGTAGCGCCGCTCGGGCCCGCATTGCTGCTGCGATTGAAAGTTCTTCGAGGTTGCTCCCGGTCATTATCAATTAAGCCTTGCTTCAAGGCGTCCTCAATCTGTACCCCCATTTCATGTAGATCAGAAAAGGTAGGGAAGGGGAGCACAATCATCTTCTGCATCAACTTCGGCTGAAGATTGCGCACAATCATTCGAATCTGATCCTTGTCTGTGGGCCTGAAGGTCATCATCGAAGCCTTGGCCCTCCATCTAGTCACGAATTCCGAGAAGCTCTCTTTAGGCTCTTGCCTTGTTACCTCGAGATCACGGGTCGTAATCTCGATTTGTGTATTGTATGAGTATTGCGCAATGAAGGCCTTAGCCATCTGGTCCCAATTTCTCTTGACGTCATCTTCTAATTTGGCATACCATATGGCCGCCACACCCGACAGGGTCCGGCCGAATAGAGACAGCTTTTGCAGTCTGGTGAGGCCCATCGGCCTTAAAATATCTGAAAACAACCTCAGGTGCACCATGGGGTCCCCGGATCCATCAAATCGGTCGATATAAGGCATTTTGAATATGTTAGGAAACGTCACAGCTGTATCGGTATATCCCTCTTCAATGTCAGGGATGGTCTTGACTCCCTAGGATCTCTTGAACAGCTTTTCAAGCTTGCTCAACTTCAGTGCTGTGGGGTCTGTCTCGAACTCAAAGGGAGAGTCCGGTAGGTTGGTGGGTGTTTTAGATAACTGGGGTTGGATTTGGGGTAGGACCGGGGGCGGAGGGGGTCCTGTGGGAATGTCTGTATCATTTTGAACATTGGTTGTCTCCCCGAGGGTTGGAACTCCTGGCGGTGGAGGAGCTTGCTGCGAAGCAGATGCTCCGGTTTGCTGCTGTAGCCTTACAATTAATTGTGCTTGTTCATTCATAACCGTGGCCTGTTGCTTGGCGAACTCTGCCTGTCGGACAGCATCTTGCTGCATTGTTTTCATACTTTCTTGGAGTTGGCGCATCATCTCCTCTAAACTGGCTATACTGTTCTGCTCTGACTGAATTATCGGTATATGTTCCCTCTCTGTGGGAGAAACTGGATCCTGATCCCTACTGTACACCGGTGGGGTAGACAAAGCCCTCTCTACTGACTGCTGAACTGATGCCCTCTGCCTAACTGCCCTCCGTCTAGTAACCGGGGGTAGAGAGTGGTACACTGGTTGTCCGTCTACCAGATCCTCAGATCGATGGAGTCGGCGACCTTTTGTCCAGAGTGCTTGGGGAATATCTGCTTGGTCTGAAGCAATTGTGCTAAACTACCTAGCAAAAAGATAAGCAAAACAATAATAAGGAAATAAGCAAGCAGACAAACGGACAGCATAACAGCGTAAATAAACACAACACACAGTCGGGTATAATCAACACACGGTTGACAAGCTGAAATCCACTGTTCTCAAAGACTACTCATTATTCCCAAATCACTGCCCCCAAAGCTGAATCGGAGACCATAGCTATCACTGATTCTCACAAATACCGATACTGGTGCCCTCGGCCTGATTCTCAACTTTGCAAACTGATATGTGCGTTCCTGTAGAGATACACTCTAAAAGCACATAACAAGTAAAAGAGAGCCAAAACACCCCTATGTTGGGGTAGGGTTTCCCTGTCCTATTTTGTCAGAAGCTAGGGTTTCACTACGCACGCAGCGGTTCCAAACAACCTATGATCGGGTAAGCAACCTGTCCTAGCTTGGAATGGTCACTATGGATTCCGACTATGCACTAGGTCGAACGGTCAAAAAGGGTGCCCCGGTAAAATCGGGGTTTGTATTCCCGTCGTGGCAGAGCCAGCAACCGGTCAGCCTTATGGCACGCTTCTCGAAGCGAGCCTCCAGCAAACCGTTCAAGAATAGCATACGGCAAACACGGTGTCCTAGGCGCAGCAATGCACATGCAATGCAAAGAAACACATAAGTGTGAACAAAACAAGATATCATGAGTTCGAGTCAAGTTCTCTAAATCCCCAGCAGAGTCGCCAGAAACTGTAGACGTCCCCGAATGCCCCAGGAGGATGAATCCCGTTTTGTTCATTTGGGCTCACTACAGTTCAGGACTCAAATTGTCACGGTTCTTAATCTGAACCAAGAATCCAAATCCGGCAAATCGTTTTGAGAAAATAGATTTTTGAAAGAAGTGCCAAACATGGACTGCTTTGCCAGATACAGAGTCGCCACCTAAATATTTTTTAATGGGGGAATTTAGGAAACCCTGACTCGTTGCCAAAGGCCACGTGTCCGTCATCACCAAAGTTGCCTCGGCTCGGGAACTTGGGTACGATTGGGGAAGGTTAGCTATGAGCACCCCCTCTCGCCCGATCCGAAGATCGGCCTCTACTAACCATGATATCTGATTTTGAAAACGTTTTGTGTTCTTATTCCAGTTAATTAGCTAGAATTACTATGTGATGCGCACAACACAAAAGTATAGACTAGATCGCCTAATTTGGAACGAAGCATTGCATATCCGTTTGTTTGGAAAACGCTTTGAGATTTGCTACTCGCAAGTAGGCTAAAACACGGATTTCAACGAGTTGTTCCAACTCAAACAATCCAACCTTCATCCACAGGCATTCAAGCAGTTATATCACATAAGCAACTAGCCACATGGTAAGCATGCTGTCATGTTAGCATTCACACTCATGCGAGATGCTAAAGCATAAAACTTACATCGTACTCCGAGCCAAAACAAAGGCCATATTAGCAATCATGCATGATCCAAGTCCATGTTAAATGGCTAATGCAACACATACAGAATGCCACTAGAATAGGCTCGGCTAATCCTAAGATGGTATGTGGAATATGACAAGTAACACATATTCAAGTTAGATTTGAAATACTATGCAGTTAGTATGATGCGCCGAGCCCGGTGCATGCAATACAGATGAATGAATGCACGCATGCATAGCATAAGGTATGCTAATTGAAATATGCCCTAAATCTAACCATCATAAGCGGTTAAATAAAAGGGAGAAAGAAAATGGGATTGGAAGACATGCACACACGCACGCACACTTATTACAATTGTGCCCTCGCTCGGAGGGTTCGAAAGAATAATACAGACCACCTAATTAACTAACTCACAAGCTAATTAATTATTACAGAACCAAATGAATAACTAGCTACAACTAATTTTTACACAACTTAATTAATTAACAAATGCAAGGCATGTGGAGTTAAACAAGTATGCAACAACATACGAAATAAAACAAGCATGCGACAACATGGTAAGATGGGCTTACACCAAAGATGGACAGCTCTCAACTAGGTCCAAATTAGTAGCCAAAAGTGATGGAATTAAGCCACACAACATACTCAAGCATGCAAAATGCGAAAGGTTCAACAAGGGGGCCTAAAAGGGGCAACTCTCAAAAGTGCCTAAGAAGTGACAAATGTGCAAGTGTAACAACACTATATGCACTGAAATGAGATGATAAATGATGCCAAATCATTTAAATAGCTCAAGGATAGCATGCATGAATCACCGAAACACGAAGCTTGCAAGGCCAATTACACTACAGCTATACGAAGCATGAAGGATATGGCAAGGGCAACCCAAAACAATCCTAGTACGTACTGATATGAGACTAAAACATGCATGGAAGTAAGCCAAAGCAAGCTAGCATACAATGCTAAAACATAGAACATGCAAGGCTACAAAAGAGGCAATGCACTGCACCTATGAGAACCAATCATGGCATGACTTGGACAACCAAAAACAGAGTTACATCATGGTATATTAGGATCCAAAATGCACTGAAATGATGAGCCAAAGGCTTAGGCCAAATGGCATGCACAAAAATCCATTTTGAAGCATAAAGCACAAGCTCTATAAAGCATTCAAGGCATGTCAAATGCAAGTGTATGACAACATTTCATGGGCTGAAATAGCATGTGGAATGAGGGCAAGGCATGCAAACATCACATGTATGACATGATAGAGGCCTCAAAACCCAAGACTAGCCTAAGCATTTACACTATGGCTATACAAAGCATGAGTGATATGGTCATGGCAACCCAAAACAGTCCTAGAACACTTCAAAATAAGCATAAAATCAAGTTTGAGCAAAGCCAAAATATGCTAGTATGATGAGTCAAAACATCATGCACAAAAGGCTAGTAAACATGATTTGTTCTACACCTATATGGAGCATGCAAAGGATGATCAAACCAACTATGGATAGGGTCATGACATACCAAATGATGACCAAATACATGCTGAAATGTAAACCAAACAAGCTAAAATGACATGGCAAGGCATGGAGCATGTGAAGCTAGTTTCGGGGATTTGGACTACAAGTGCATCATGCAAGCATGGAGTAACAAAACCAACCCAAAACGGGTTCATGGCATGGTAAAACATCACCAAAAATCCACTGAAATGGGCTCAACAAAGACCATGCACACATGCTACTTTGATGAGCTATGAATGGAGTTACACTATACATGCAAGATGCAAGCAAGACATGACCAAACCAGCCTTGGACAGGGCCAAGGTAGGTCCTAGAAGTCACAAAAAAGGGCCTGGACCAAGCCTCAAAAATGCGTAGAGGGATGGTCCTTTGAAAGGCCAAAAATGCAAGTAAAGAGGAATACAAAGAGAGGGGACTATCCCCTCTGATTTAGGACCTCAAAACCACACCTCTACCACTAAAATCCCATTGGATTTCAGTGGTGGGAAGGCCAAACCAAGGCTAGCTCGGAGGCCTCCAAATATGGCTTAAAACAAAGCCAAACAAAGCATGCAAGGGGGCTACACACCCCAAACAGCAAAATGACCTTAACCAAACTTAAAAAGCACTTAAAAGAAAGACTTTTTTCAATTATAAGCAAAGCCTAAAACAATATGCAAAGAGGGCTAAAGCAAGGTGCAAGAAAGTGCAAAAATGGGGGAAATGCTCACCCTTGAAGACCCTCTTTGAAACCAGCAATTTTAGGGGGTGGAAGCTTGCTTTCAGACCTCAAGAAGACCTCCCAAGAAGCTTGATTCAATGGTGGTGGTGTATCTCTATGTGTTGTAGTGTAAAAGTGCAAGGAAATCCAATTTCAAGGCACAAAACATAAGCAATATAGAGAGAAAGAGAGGTTTTCTCCTTCAAAGCTCCAGAACCTGGTCTAAGGAAGAGGTCTCTTCCTTATATAGAGAAATGAAAAGCCAAAGCTTCTTCAAGAAGCTTTGCAAGGCCTTCATCCCTCCATACACGTGTATGGAGGGGAGCAAACAAAAATCCAGCTGGCTCAAAAGATCTGGAGGAAAACCAGTTGAGATAGGGGGGGTGCCGGCCATCAGTAATGGCCGGCAGTGCCACACTGATGGACGGCAGGGCCTCATCAGTGGCCGGCAGGAACAAATCCATGGCCGACAGTGCCATGCCATGGCCGGTAGTACACTAGGAGGGCCACTCTGAAAGGACCTAGTCAAGGTCCAAAAATGAGGCAGAAAGGATACAAGGTCCGAGAAACTCGAACCAGTGACGTTCCGCCGCGACAGTCGAGTGCTAGGCGAGCAATCGAACCAGTTGTTGGGTGTACCTACAAGCACAACCAAGTCTAGAGGACGGTCAAAAATGGGGTGTCTGCAATAGTAACTAGTTTCTGTTTTGGCTCGGAGTACTCGGTGAGTGTTTATGCTTTAGCATCTTGCATGTATGTAAGTGTTAACATGAAAGCATGCTTGCCATGAGGCTAACTGCTTATGTGATATAACTGCCTGAATGCCTGTGGGTGAAGGTTGGGTTGCTTGAGTTGGAATAATTCGTCGAAACCCGTGTTTTAGCCTACTTGCGAGTAGCAAACTTCAATCCATTTTTCGAAACAAACGGATATACAATGCTTTGTTCCAACTTAGGCAATCCAGTCTACACTTGTTTTGCTATGCGCATCACGTAGTAATTCTAGGCTAATAAACCGGAATAAGAGCACATAATGTTTTCAAAAATCGATATCATGGTTAGTAGAGGCCGATCTTTGATCGGGCGAGCGGGGGTGCTCATAGCTGACCTTCCCCAATCGTACCCAAGTTCCCGAGCTGAGGCAACTTTGGTGATGACGGACACGTGGCCTTAGGCAAACGAGTCAGGGTTTCCTAAATTCCCCCAAAATAAAATATTTAGGTGGCGACTCTGTATCTGGCAAAGCAGTCTATGTTTGGCGTTTCTTTCTAAAAATCTATTTTCAAAACGATTTGCCGGATTTAGACTCTTTGGTGATTTATCAATCTCGCATTACACTTTGCGAGATCAGATTAAGAACCGTGACAATTTGAGTCCGAACTGTAGTGAGCCGAAATGAACAGAACGGGGTTTCCCTCCGGGACGTTCGGGGACGTCTACAACAGCATAACCAATAAAACATAAATATTACAGAGTTCAGTGACTTCAATCAAAACATAGGGTAGATAGTTTTGACATTCACATATATAAACATAAAAAAAATAAAAATAAAAAAACAACTAACACATAGGAATTCGTGCTTCTCTATCTAATGCCATCTAATGCTTGTTCATTCACTTTTTCCCTCTCTAATCTTCTATGACAACACTGGAATTCGTGCCAACACTAGTCTGGTACAGGCTTCGTAATTTAAAATTTAAAGTTTTGGTTAACATTATAGGTGAAACATATAACTTAGATTAGTAGGGTAGAGGCGTCAAACTTCATATGATATATGATAGTACTTTGTGTCTGAAGGCAGACAGGTCATTACAATATATGTTTGTTGGATTTAGTTACAAGATTTTCTCAATAGAAACTGACTCTCTTACTGATATCTATTTTTCTCTCTCACTTTATGTTTTTATGTGCATCGACACTCTGTTTCTAAGCTTCTAAAGGAGAAATTCTATGTACATTTCTGTAAGCTAACTTATTGATCTGATTTAATCAAATTCTGTGTCCTGATATTGTTGATCTGATTTTATCAAATTTGTTGCTGTTCTCAGTTGGATTTGGCAGTGATCTAGCTCCAGGCTTCTCTCAAGTTTGCTCATTTTGTAGGTACATGGATAAGCTTGATATGCAGACTGTGAGTGTGAGAAACCAATATCTGTGGGTTGAGAGTTTTGGGAGGAGAATAAAAATCCATACCCACTTGTCAATGACCACATTGAGTGTTTTTGAAATATTCTTGCATACTATATCCTCTTTTCTATGTAGGTACTTTGAGCAGAAGTATTTTGAGTGTTGTGAGATTCTCTATTGTGGGCAGAGTGTAGTGAGCTTTTATAATGTGTGTTGGTGCTATGTTCTGGATGATATTGTGGCATCCTTTCCTATGTATAGTAGATGTTTATACTATCTGTTTTGGATAGGCTTTACTAAACAAAGGAAGCATGGGGTTAGGCAAAGTGGCTGCTGGAAAGTGTGGAAGCCAAAGAATAGACCAAAGTGCCACCATTCCAGAAAAGCAGATTAGCAATAACAAACTCCATTAGCAATACCTCAAACCATTTTGTAGTTCAGATAATACTATTTTATAACTTGTTGACATGACATTATTACATCAAGCGATGTATTATAATAATGTCAAAATTTATTTTGCCATAACTAACCTAATACAAGAGTGTTTTTAAATCTTATCTGACTAATATAGGCCCCAAAACTAATATAACATGCCTGATGCTCTAATACTTATAAAATTTAAGGTAAATTTCTCACTATGATACCTAAAGAAAAAAATACAAACACACAGATTTCATGGAATTATCAAATTTTGTCACAGTTAAATAACATATCAGCACAGGTAGACAGGGTAGAACTAGATCAAACCTCTATACCAGATCACTATAGCACAGAGCAGATCAACACAAGCTCTAGTAAATATCAGCAATGACAGGGTCAAGTGAAAACATAATCAGCCCAGGTAGTCACAGATACAGAACAGACAAAGCCACAATACAACAGTAGCAACAATGTCTTGATCTGCCTTATATTGAAATAAATCACCAGGACATTGTAGAGTATGGGGAACAGCAGATCTACACCATCATGTATTTTAATCTGCCCTTCCAAACCAGCCAAGTGCAGAACTGTGCCTTTGGAGAGGCATGATTATTCCAAATAAGAGGAGGTAAGGCTAAATCTGGACCCCAAAGTGATTCACACCAGTTGAACATTGATTTGACTTTAAAAATCCTAGAGTTATCAGCTTTCCAACTAAGTGAGTCCTATGCTCCAGGAAGCAACACTGGGCTTGATCCCAACATACTATCCTCTGCTGGAATCATAAAAATTTGGAAGCATGGTAACAGGGTGTATGGCTATTGGAAGCGCCGTTGGAGTGAAGAAAGTTGTTTTTACTTGATATGTATATATCTATTTAGAACTTGTGTCAACCTTTCTAGTATCTTTTTGAGTCTACCCTTGCGGGATGTGCAAGGGATGTTATTTTCTGTGAGGATTGTTATTGCTGATATGGATGTTCATGGTCCACATATTTCTTCTATGGGGCCCATGAACATTTCAACATTTTTTTTAATCAATATCTATCCTATCTGTTAAGGGTGTTGTGTGTTGCATTGAGTTTTATACCAGTGAATATCTTGTTGGATAGATGGTAGTTTTGGTATATGTTATAGGCCCTTTTGCAAATCTTTTGGATGGGTCTGCCATGTTGCATTCCATTTTTCTTTTGTTTTCTGATGTATAGTCTTGGGTAGCGCCTGGGGCATGGCCCTTGTATGTTGTGTAAGCTTTTTGTTTTTAATTTATGACTTACTTACCCAAAAAAAAAAATCTAGCTCCAGGCAAGGATTTTATATGTTATTCTATAAGCTAACTGTTGCAGGTTTGGCTAGCTGTGGGTAAGTTCTAATCTCTCTATCTAATGCCAATGCACTAAATGAACATCAGCTAATGTTAACTTGGAATGGATAGGACCACAAAGCATTACCAGCTGTGGGTAAGTTATAATCTCTTTATCTAATGCCATCTAATGCTTGTTCATTCAACTTTTTCCTTCTCTTTTATTTTACCTCCACAAATTCAATATCCTAACATAGCAGCAGCAGAGTTTTCACTAAAAACTTTTGTTGATTGTTGTTGCTGTCGATTAATTCTAATTGCTGCTGATTGTTGTCAGCGATGGGAAATACAAGTATGAACTAGTAGTAGCTTGAGAATGCAGGATCAGGAGATGTATCAAGTGAGACATGATGGGGCTATTGATAGGTACTGGTGTATAAAGCAGAGGAGATGTGCAGCTGCTTAGTGAACTTCTGGGGTGCAGCTGCTATGTCAAAACACTACCATCACACAACAGGTACAACACTTGATAGCAAAAAAAAAAAAAAAAAAAGCAGTAAAAGGCCACAGCAACAACAAAGTCATGCACCCTTCATCTCAAGCTATGTCTGACCTATTGTAGATTATAAACAAAATCATGCACTGTGTAATGCACAACTGCTAGACTACTCTTAGCCTAAAACACTATCCTTGTCTTTACAATATGTACACCTGCTAGAATGCTCTGGTCCCTAAGGTTTAAGTTGGTTTTTAGTTAAAACTCTGTTTGATCATGCAAGTCAAAAGGGGCATTTTTTTAGGGGGCATTCTTATATAGAATTGAAATGAATGACTTATTTTGGAAGTCCAATGGAGTATATTTTATTCCATTTAGAGATTATCATTTTCATATTGCTTAAAAACTCCAATTTAGAGGTTGTTTGGTAGGTTGTGAGATTTCTTGAAAACACACTAGGAAAACACTTCTGTAAGAAAAGATAATACACTCAAGTACACGCTAGGAAATTTCACTAGCACAAATACACACTTGACCTGACACACTTAACTAGAGATAACATGTATACAACAAACACACTTGACACCCATCACTTAAGACCCGTAATATTGCTCTTGACACACACCTGAAGCAACCTATTACTCACTTCTTGTGCTGTGTCTCAATGTTACCAACACAAGAGGATCCCAATGTCCCTTGGACATTTGGATTGGTACACTTAATCTAGGCATCTGGCACATGTTTTGTCTTAAGGGAATTGTCGACATGCTAAATCCTAAATTTTGTTAAATTAATTTTTTATGCCAATTAACTCTATCCACTGCAATTATCATTGGTAAGGAAATTTGTTAATTAGTGATGACCATTCATCCATGTAATACACACATAGAAATTCATACTGCTGCAAACGTTTTCCTAGTCCACACGTGTACGTACAATAAACACGATTCTTAATATATTTGTTTTTCTACAGTTTGGCTGCTTATGTTTCTGAATCTATTATGGTTGCTTATGTTTCTAAATCTATTTATGCTTATCATAGCTAAATACCATAACTCTAAATTTACATGTAAAATATTAAATCCCTAGAAGATCAATCTTAGTTCAATGCTTAAAATAGAGTGGAATTAATTTCCAGAATTGGTTTCTTCTGTTATAGTATTCTGCATTTTTTCCATGGAAAATTGTGTAGAGAGTTGAGTTGAAGTCTATATTCTTCTCATGCAATCAGTATTACAGTTTTCAAAGTGGTCCATTGATGTAACTAGCTTGTCTATTTGATCTAACTAAGTAATTTCTAAAAAAACAAAGCAACGAATTGCCACAAATCTCACTGAAGCATTTAAACAAACACTTGCAAGATATTATATAAAATCACAACATAAATAAAATAATAGTAAATTACAATGAACCTTTTATATTGAAAGATGAAAATTAATAAATTCTTGAGTTAAAAGATTAGATTTTCAGATTGTATAAAGTTTTATGCCTAAAACAAGATCATAAATAAGTGAGAAAGATAGAGGTATTGTGTGTGTCTAATGAGGGTGAGAAAGAGAGAAAGAATACCTAATGAACTCTGATCGAAGAAGATGAAAACACAGCAAATTTGTGGTGTGGATGGTAGATAAGGATTGAATGAAAGACAAAGAATGATAAACACTTGCCTCATATTTTGGCTTCCGCCTCTTTGACCGCCCCAAAATCAAATTTTCTTCACCAAATTCAGGAAAATCAAACTTCCCCCTCCGTCTCTATCTCGATCGCCTCTGCGGATTTTGTTTCATCAGATTTGGTTTGTTTCCTTCAGTTTCGTTATTGCCTTGGTTGTATAATATATATATATATATATGTATAAAAATAAAAATAAAAATAAAAATAAAAAAGAGTTTGGCTGAATGAGTAATGATGCTGGATTGAGTTTGTTCATATTGTAAATAATAAAAATAAAATAAAATTTAACTTTAGTCCTTATATTTTTTATTAAATCAATTATAACCTGTAATTTTTAATTTTGTATTAATTTGGTCTAATTAATAATACGTTAGTGTTTTTAATGAAAAATGATCACTGAATTTGTTGAGATTAACTGAACGAGTTGAGCAAATTTATTATTTTACCTCTAAAAGAATGACATAGCTCACTTATATGCATATTTGTCATTAAAAAATGCTAACAATTAGGGTTAATTACACTATTAGTCCCTCTATTTTGGCTATTATGTCATTTTAGTATTTATAATTTCAATTGAATCGATTTTAACCTTGAATTTTTAATTTTGTCTCAAATTGATCAAATTGATTATTTTTTTTTTTTTAATGACAAATGCAACTTGTCATCGTTTTAGGAGTAAAACAAAATACTGGTCAATTCAGTGACTTAACCTTAACCAATCCAATGAAAACTTTCTATTAAAAACCCTAAAGATGTTATGAATTCGACTAAATCGACGTAAAATCTAAAATTAACTGTCAAAAGTGAGTCAATTAAAACAATATGCAAGAACTAAATGTAAGGATTATTGATATAATTTACCCAACAGTTATAAGCAATTGAAAGAAATTGAGATAAATCCATAAACGCAGAGTGAAAATCAAGTTAATTGAAAATACAGGGACTAAAATTCATGAAACTTTATCATTGTACATGAGAGCAATTTCAAGTTTTATTTTTCCTGAAGTCATGTAAAGCTCAATTTTGTACATGTGGCAAGTACAATTAAAAAAAACATGTAATATTGAGTTCAATTTATTTATTTTTAATCATTTTGTGCATTTTTAAAATTTAGAAAATATATTGGCATTTTTTTCTTTTTCAAAAATGTCATTATAAGCTTGGAAAGTTTTTGGCTTAGTGGCATTTCTCAAAATGCTATAAAATATTTGTTTATGACACTTATCACCTAATGCCATAAAAAGTAACTTGCACCTACCTAGTGTAGTGACATTTTTAAAAAAATGCCATTGTTACTAAAGTTTAGTAGCATCTGTTGATAAATGTCATAAACATAATTTCTTGTGTCATTATTTTACAAAATGCCATAAAATTGATGTGACATTTCTTTATTGAAATGTCACTAGAGCCTTATATGTTTATGGTTCTGTGGCATTTTTCTAAAATATGTCACCAAATTTTATTTTTGTGGCATTTTCTAAAAACATGCCACTAGTGTAGTGTTACTAAAGTGTAAATTTGTTGTAGTGACATTTTTGTTGTAGTGAAGTGGCAATTGAAATGCCACTAGAGTTTTGTATGTTTGTGGCTCTGTGACATTTTTCTAAAACATGCCACCAAATAGTCTTTTTGTGACATTTTTTTAGAATATGCCACTAGTATAGTGTCACTAAAATATGTTTTTGTTGTAATGATAATTGCATAGAAAATTAGAAATAAATAGTACATAATCTTAAAAAATAAAAAATCAATCGGTGAATAATATTCATAGCAGTAGTCAGCTGTAAAATTTCAAATCCAGAATCCAAGTCATGCCCCCCCAAGAGCAATTTAACGTAAAAATATTGAATTATTCATTAATGAAAAATATTTTATTTTCCATAAAATTCTGAAACTTTAACATATTACATAAAAATGAATTATGAGTCTAACGGTATAAGTCATGCTCCAATCAGAATTATAATGAATAATGTAGAAGCAATTACGTAATTTTTAAATTAAAATTACACAAACAAAGCCTTAAACAACTGCAGGCAGGCAACGCGGCTCAACTCAGCGTGTGTGATGGCATCAGTGTGCATCATGATGACGTCAGCACACAAGTAAGAGCATCCGCATCAGTCTCTTCAAATTTTTGGTTAAATTTAATCCAAAATCTACTTTTTCTATTTTAACTAGTCACTTTTTTAGTATTCACTGCATCAAACTCTCTATTCTAACTCAATCTTATTAAAATATTAATTTCTTATTGTATTTGTTATTCTTTCTTTTTTTTATTAAATTGATGAGGTGCCATCCAAACAATTCTTAAAAAATGTAAAAATAAAAAATAAAAAAAAATGCCTTTGACCGGTCGATCGATTAGGCTAATTTTGAACATTTTTCTTCTTCTACTACAGGCACTCACGGGACATTCGGTAGGATATCCGGGAGGACATCTAGGTGGACGATCGATTTAAAGATTTTGGCCCAGTTTTGCTCTAGAAAATATAATAAAAAATAATGTAGCTAATGAATAGTGTCTCTTTATTTTTGTTGAGGTACAGTAGCAAATTTAACAAAAAGTTAATTTACAAAAAATTTGTTGAGGCTGATGGAGGAAGGATTTGATGTTGATGCTCTCTACAATAGCTTCAAAACTATTGTAGAGAGTCTAATACGGATGCTCTAAGCCTCCTATTCTTTCATGGTTTCAACTCTCACCCAAAATTAGCATTTGAATTTTCTCTTCAACGTAAGTCGGAGTTAGACTCCTAATATATCGTTTTGAAGGTCTCAAAATAAAGATTTCAAATATATAGTTTTCACAACATGAAAACAAAGCATGTAAAACTAGCATGTAGTTAAAGTTACAAAATTAAATTAATATGAATATCTATTTTTCTCAAAAATCTGACCGATCGATTTTACAAAACTTTGCAGATATAATCTAAATAATATGGATTACAACATATATGAAATTCAGAACGATCAGAGATGATTCGAGAAAAACTTTAATTTTCTCTGCAAATTATATCTATATACATATTCATGCACAAATAACACGAAAGCACCCAACAATGATTCTGATACCAATGTCAAAAAATAAGAAATAATACACAGCAGAAATAAACAGATTCGAACATACCTTTTACACTCAAACCAAATCCATGGATCATATGGGTGAATCACGTGTCTCCATTGATCTCTTCGAAATTCTCAAAAGTGGAGTAAAAACTACAAAAGAACTACCAATACTATTCACAGTACAAAGACTATTCTGTGTTCTATGGAGGAGGAAAGAATAGATAGAGAGTCCAGGGGAGAGAGAGAGAGAGAGAGAGAGAGATTACTCATATGGTTAAATTGTAACTCTCCCAAATATAATACGTATATTATGTGGGAGAGTTATAACCACCCATAACTCTATCTCCTCAACAGACGAGATAATGAGTTAATCACACTTATCCCCCAAGATAAGTTAATCTAAGTCTACTTTGACTGGGTCTTTCTTTATGGGTCTTGGGTCATGCCAATCAGTTATGGGTTCTAAACCCGACCCAATATCCAACAGGGTCTAAATTTTACATAGAGAGAGATGAGTGTTTGTTTGGGTGTAAATTCTATAGAGAGAGATGTGTATTTGTTTGGGTCTAAATTCTAGAGAGAGATATGTATTTGATGATGGTATGAGAGGTCTGTGGTTTGCCATGGGCTAAGAAAGAAATGAAAAAAGAAGAATAAGAGGAAAATAATACATAAAAATTAAAGAAAAATTGGAGAGAATATTTTGGTTTGTAATGGCATTCAGAAGAAAATTAGAAAAAGAAATAAGGATAATTTAGACTTTTTACAACTTCTGTTATATCCGTCCGAAATTACATTTTGGTATGAAATTCAGAGTGTAATGTTATAAATGAAATTACAGGGGCTCTGTATTTTTTGGATAAACTACTGGGGTTAAAGTGTAATATATCCTATTTTAAAATATACTTATGTGCCTCTATTTTGGCAATTGGATTAAAAGTCAACTTTTTGACTTTTTGATTTTTTTTAAGCCATATCACTTTTCTATTTTTTTATATAGTATTTTTAAAAAATTTAAAAAAAAATCAAAAATTAACTTTTAATTTATTTCTCAAAACCAGCCAAATAAACGGATAATTTCATGGGATATCTACTGGCTAGTCCCATTAAATGAAATTAATTACTCATAAGTCCTGTTAACTTTTTAAATGCACCATTAACTCCTCAACTGTCCATATTACCCTCATTTGAATATATTCTCTTCTCTTCTCTCTCTCACATCTATCATCTCTCTACACCACCACCACACACCACCATTGTCACTACACCTATCGACACCATCCACCGTCGGTAACCATTGCTCACCTCAACCAATGTCCTTCTCTGTTGTCATCAATGGTGCTTGCATCAACCACTGTCCTTGTTCTCCTCTCTCGCTGCCATCATCGCTCACCCCACACCACTGTCATCCTCCCTCGTTGATTACCATCGACATCACCGCCGTTGCCACAATGCTCCATTACTAATCTATTGTCTTTGATGACAAACTTTGTCGATGGCTTCAGATCTAGGTATTTTCAATACAGATCTACTATCTTTAGCTCCCATCTGGTACTGTCCATGGTTGCAAGTGAGATCAAGACTTTTTTAAGATCTCATTCCCTATCTTTTCTCTGTCTCTCTTTATTTTTCAAAGTAGATCTACTGCATATTTCTTTATCAGTGATAAATTTATCAGTCTATTTTGTTATGTATGTGTATAAAAGGAGGTGTCTTGTGAGTAATGAGTGTGACTGAGTGAATTGGTCAGATTTGGCGTATGTAATTTTTTTACAAATCACGTAGTGATACATTTATACTAAAATGTTTAGTGAAAATTATCATTGAATGTGTCTTTGATTATTTTCTTGATCTTGTATTGATCTATGGTGGTGAAAACTGATTGTGAACATTTTTTTTTTTTGTAAAATTTTTTATTTTTTCTTCTCATCTCTTTGTGTGTTGTGTGTTGTTGTTACCAAATCTAAGTACGTAGAGATTAAATTAGTGATAAATTTGTTTAAATTAGTGATAAATCAATAATAAATCAGTGATAAATTTGTTTAAACCAATAACAAATTTGCAGTGTTGAGTTTAGGGATAAAAATAAAAAATATTATTTAATTTTTTTAGATAAAAACTACTGAGTAATAAGACCGGTCCATAGGACCGGCCGTAACTCTCCCAAATTTCATTTATCTCTGTTCTGAGCCAATAACACTCTCGTGATACGTATATAGTTACCAAAATTTGACTGGGCCTCATCATTTTGTCCGCTCCAAATGTTTAATTACAGATTGTAAAATGCTATATACCGAGTTATTACGAGTATCTAATCGGTTTGATAGGGGTGATATTAAGGTAAAATATTTTACTGAATTAATAATATCAATTTTATTATTTTGAATATTGATACAAGTAACTTTTTTCAATCAAATTGAGCCAATTGAAACAGTTCGGTACAATGTAGTTTAATCAATTTAGCACCTTTTAAATTTGAGCCACTTTTAAATATAATCATTAATTTATATAAAAATATTAAATTAGTTATTTGTCTACCATTTCAAACATATCCAATTCATCGATTTAATAAATACTTTTTAATTCTTAAATTAACCAAAAAAAAATGAAAAAAAAGTTAAAAAAGATTAAGGTTACAAGAATAATGAGTTAGAATTAAGATTATATATAATAAGAGTTTATACAGATAAGGTTAATAATAATTTATTATACTTATTAATATCATTATATTATTAGATTATATATATGTATATATATTATAAATATAATATATATTGAAACTGTCGGTTTCGGTTTAATTTGGTACACAAGGAATTTGAACTAATATCGAGCCGAAAATCAAAAAAAGCAAATTTCAATACTACACAGACCGATTATTGTTAAAAAAAAAAAAAAAACCAAATATAGCCAGTTTGATCCGGTTCAATCGGTTTGATCTACTTTTTCGATTTTTCTTACATCATATGGCTCTGTTTGGGAAGGGCTATTTGGGCTAAAATAGCTAATAAAGACAAAATAGACTAAAATAGCCAATAAAATAAAATGTCACATTCAATCCATAATCATTTCACTTTTTTTCTCACAAAATAAATAAATAAATAAATAAAATAAAATCCTAAACACAACTATTTTAGCCAAGCTAAAGTAAGTCAAAAAGTCGAAAGGTTAACTAAAATAATCAACTTTTCAAACAAGGCATATGTCATCTTGTTTCTTGCAGGGGTTTAGCTTCTCATAAGTTGATCGTTTCAATTTGAGATTGTGTTTGAGCTTAGTAAACTCATTTTAGGGCTGATTTCGATAATCTAAACATTTCATTTTATAAGACCTGTTGAGTAGAATACTCATACAAAAAATTAAGATGATCGGATATTAGTAACTATATCTTTGAATCAAATTTGTATTTTAAAAAATAGATGATTCTTCTTGATATTTGTCGTCTATTTTTTAAAATAAAAATTATTCAGACATATAATTATCGATATTCAACTACCTTGATTTTTTGTACGAATATACTCAATGAGTCTTAAAAAGTAAATGGTTCAAATTACTAAAATCGATTACAAAAATGGGTATACCAAGCCCAAATGCTCCCTTCAAGTTGAGCTGACAATTTGAGAGAATCCAAAACTTTTTTTTTTTGGTAGATATTTGAGAAAATTAAGCTCATATTTGGTTTTCAATTTTAGAATTAATTTTTAAATTTAAAAAATATATATAAATTAGTTTGATAAACATAAGCACGTAAAAGATATTTGTAAATTTAAAATTTATTCTTGACTTAAAAAAATATAAAATTATATGAAAATGGTATGTATTTTTTTTTTTTACTAAATAAATTTTTAATTTAAAAAAAATGTTAAAAATCAAACCAAACATAACTTAATTTTAATGAAATTCATCAGTAGTCATAAATGTAGGTATGCATTATTTATTTATTTATTATTCGATTGTATTATTAAG